>CM053783.1:92406872-92439372 GCA_028749045.1 Cupressus sempervirens | reverse complement strand
CAATAGAATCTTGTTTTGTAAGGTTATCCATAAAAATATTCCTACCTTTGGGAGGTAGCTTTTTTCCCAACATATGTTGAGAGGGGTATTATTCTTATATATAAGATATTTCTTTGTCAGAAAGTTATAACCCACTTTTGTGTTATAATCGCTTATTTTTGGTCCACCTGAAACCAATATGTCTTCACCTTGGTAGAAAGTGATATTTTTGCTACTTTTTTTTTTTTTTGATAAGCAAGAGGCCAAAGCCATTGATTAAAATAGTAAAAAATTACAACCCAACTTCAGAGGCACTGAGAGGATGGAGTTGGGTAGAAATCCTTCAATTTTTCCTATCATTTGAAAGATAAAAAAGAGAGATATAATATGTGAATCATAATTGTATTACCGCATTATATTACCCATTCAAAATCCCTTCATCTAGTTCAGTCTTGAAATGGTTAACCCAAGTTGATAATGTAATTGTCAATGCTATAAATGTATATAATAGAGTCATATTAGTTGTTATATTATCATTGATGTCAAAGTCTTAGTTGGCTAGGGATTATGCTAACTTGGTAGAGTACCATATCATTAGAATGATGAAGAGGATTTGAAGAAAGTATAATGTAGACATAATTGATAGGTATGATATTCAATGGGGACTTGAATGAGTTGGATAGTGCTAATGTATTATTTGTTTGATTATTTTACAATCATATATTGTTGCAATGCATTAAAGAACACAAGCTTAACCAAGTGAAAAGATTAATTAAGGGAGACTATATTTACTAAGTGACTACATTGTTGCATGATTGATTGACAAAGAAAAAGAGAAATATAGTGTTGCCCGAGAAAGTTAGTAATAACTAAGTTCAACATTACCAAAGTAAATGTTATGTTTACCAAGTAACAACTAGATGAACAAGTTTGAAGAATTAGAAGCTAAGGCCAAATTTTGATAGAAATTTGGAAAGTTTAAGATGGTCTAATGAACGAGTCAAAGTTTGTTACAAGATCAAAAATTGAGAAATTTCAAGAAGAGTTTAATGAAGATTGAGGAAGGATAAGGATGTGCACAAAGTTATATGAAAGTTATATTTTCTAAGTGTCTAGATTCATTGTATGAAGTCTTGAATCTAGAAATTTGGTATGAACCTAAGATTAATGACTATGATTAAGTGACAAAATATGGAAGGACCTAGAAGCTTGGAGATGACTCTTTAAAGAGGAGAGAGAAAATTTTAGGCTTCTAATTTTTTATACTGGATGGTTGTTGATCAAGGAATGTTAAGTTGTTGTGAATGTGAATTTGAAGAAGGTGAAAGAAGAGTGTTGAGGTAGGAGAGTTGAGTAGAGTTGGATAAAGAGAATGGGTTAAGCAACCAAGTCAAAAGTACAAAGTGAAAGGAGATCCGAGAGAGAGATCAAATAGAGAAAGAGAAAGGAACATAGATATGAACAATCAAAGGTAGTTGCTATTCTTAATAGATCAATTCTACTATTACTTTCTAACCATTGTAGCAAACCTAACAAGTCTATGAAATCTTATATGGTAACATTTATTAGTGGTGTTTGTAAGTCCTTTAAATCAAGCCACTCTTTAGTTAGGAACAAGGAGTGGTAAGGTCCAAATGATTTTTTGGTGAAATTCTCTAACAATGTCAAATTAACAATATGTATCCAACCTTTAACAAGTTTGACTCCTATAAGAGCTCACTTCAAAAGAGTTAATATTTTTGTGTTGTTAGCCCTAGATGGTTTTTCCCTTCACAAGGTTTCCATGTTAAAATCATGGTGTCCAATTTGTGAATATTATTTCTGTTGTAAGTTGTTTTACAATTTACTGCAACTCTATAATAACTAAGTTTAGGGTCATTGATAACTAACTAATTTTACTAATAGTTGGAAATGCAAAGAACAATAAGTTAACAATTTGGAATAAAGTGAATGAAAAAGTTAAATGATAAGTTGAGTTGTTACACAGAGTGATTGTTGTTAATGTTTATAAAGTTTGTTGGTACTGAAATCATTTGAAGGGACTATATGATAACTAGACATAACAGATTCATGCCACCTCCCCTCCCTCTCAGTTATATAACAATTGGTATCAGAGCACAGTGCTTTGAAAAGGAATTTTAAAGGAACTTGAACTAAAATTTGAAGATGTATAAAAGAGATGTTAGTATTAATGAGATAGAAATAATAATTACATGCAGAAATAACCAATGTCAAAATATAATAAATTGCATAGAAGAGAACACAAGACACAAAGATTTAATGTGGTTCACCCAATCCCTAGTCTATGTCCACTAAATAATGAGTCCAATATTTCTTATTATCATGTGATTACAACCTTATTACAATAAGTAATCCCTTATAGCTCAATACCACCACAAGAAGATACAATCTCATCATACATAATAAAATCCCTAACCTTAAGCCTTTTTATATAAGATTATTGCTTACAAAATTAGGGCTAGAATAAGTTGACCAATAGAAAACATACAACTCCTAATGCCTTTTATAATATTAAATTCATGTTTGGCTTCGTGATCATTGCCCCTCGACCCCACCCTATATTTTTTGGATCCATTGACCCCAAGACCTGACAAGGGGCACCCTAGGAACCCACAAGGGGTGTGGGGCAAAGTTGATGTCTATATAATGAGTTATTTTGAGGTATAATTGGACTTCGGTGCCCTTTGAATGTCAATTTGGGGTTTGTAAACTGACGAGGGATATTGTGGTTGTTTGCTCAAGGGGTGAAAATAATAAGCTAAATGGGTATGGATGTAGTCTAGTTTGTACACTACGGAAACAAATTAAAAATATTATAATTAGTAAATTAAAAGGGATACCCTAAAGAATAGAAGTCTTTGTAATAGAAACACTGTCACTCTCAAATTGAAACCTATCTTCACATTTGAATATAATCTAATTACTAGAATCTAACATGATCACACTAATTAATCAGTTGCTAATAATGAAAATCACAATTCATAATCACATTAATCTTAACCAATAACTAGAAATTATTAATAATAACCACACTTAATAGATTAGCTATCAATAGTTGAGAATCATTCTTTGAATGTTCTGATATGTATAATAACATGAGGGCTAGGATAGACTATGTTTGTAATAGAAAGCTCGACTGTGATAGGAAGTTCAACTGTGATAGGAAGTTTAATTATGATAGAAATTTTTTTTTTATAATTTAACAGGCAGGGCGATATGAGCGATAGGAAGTTTATGTTACAATGTGATAGATAGGGTAATATGAATGATAGAATGTTCATAATACTATGAAAGGAAAAGAGATTAAGATAAATATGATTCAACATTCAAACTTAATAGAATTTATGCAACAATGCATGCAAGTCTTTTATCTGCACATTCACACGTCCATAGTTTTCTTTTCATCGAAATTAAAAATATTGATGAAATGAAATGTAAACAAACCATTCACACAATATCAAAATTGATTGCAAAGGAATTGCATGAATAAAATCTACCTCAACAAATAGGAACAATCTCACTAAGTTTCCCAAGAGGGGGCCCTAGCTTCAGTTCACTAGGTGAGAGAAGAATTAACACACGTATGCTACAATAACTTTAATTACAACCAATACATCTACAAGAATGATTTGAATGGATTTTTTAATATTATATCTTCTACTTTGTCTTATGAATATACACGGCCTTATATAGTTTTAGAAGTACCAAAATAGAACCAGATCGACATTCACAGTTGTAAATTATTGTCTAAATTAAAAACTTTTTTTGGCCATTGGTAACTTACCTCTAACCATAAAATAGATAGGATAAACTTAATAGAAATTGTTGATCGTATTCTATTAGGCCTTTAAACTATAAAATAACATCCTACCTAAATATAGGTATCTAAATTCAACACTTGATCAACTGATTGTATTCTTTTCCATCAATCCTACACCTTGTATTTCATGTTCAATTCCTGTAGCAACAACCAATTAGAATTATTGTTAATTCCTATACTTGGAAGACTTTTCCAGAATTTATCTTCTACTTAAATTTTATCAGATATATTAAATTACTCTAATGATTAATGGCATGAAGGGGTGTAGGAAGGCTTAAACTGTGATGGAGACATGCATAAGAAAGATATAAAAAGAAAAACAAACACACACCCCACCATTCCCCAAAATTGAAGGGTAGTGTATGTCCTCATGCATAGTGGGTGGACAAAAAGAATTAGTGAATTTAACTACTAAATTCCTTGAGACTGGTTTGATCCCTACAACCTCTACTTTAGTAGTGGTATTTTCTTTTGTGCAGACAATTCTTGTATTTGTTCCTCGTAGTTTTTTATTAGATTCTTGAAGTTGATAAATCGATTGCCACATCTATGAAATTAATACAAGGGATGAATATTGATTTACTTTAGGAACTTCAAATGTTCTTGAAGCTTCTTCATTTAGATTCTAATGATACGTAATAGTGACTCTGTGTGTGTGTGTGTGTGTGTGTGTGTGTGTGTGTGTGTGTGTGTGTGTGTGTGTGTGTGTGTGTGTGTGTGTGTGTGTGTGTGTGTGTGTGTGGTATCATATTCTAGGTGAGGAGGTTCATCTATTATAACTTCTCCTTGTTGAATATCATTGTTGAAAGGAACTTCAATGGCCTTTTGTATTACTTTCTCTATAGTTTTTTTTGTCATTATTTCAATTTGAGTTTATATAGGTGAATCAAGTTCCTTATTTTCCTTTTTTTTCAATTGCAAGATCTTCAATGGGACTTTATTTTTGTTCTTCAAGGGAATATTCTTCTTTGTTAGTGTATTCTTCCTCAAATTCCTTTGCAACCTCTTGCTCTTCCTCAATTTCATGTTCTTCCTCATAGAGTGATTTTTCTTGTTCACTAGCGGCAACTGCATATTTTTATTTACCCTATTTCTTGTTTCACCTTTCTTGTGATCTCAATTATTTCAAGAGTTGGTCATTTGTTCATGTGGGTTGTTGTACATTTATGATTTGTACATCTTGAACAAAATGGGTTGTCATCGCAAGTTCATGTAATTTATCATTAGGAGTGCCTTATTTTTGCCTAGTAACCATAGCATGCAGGCTTGGGTTCCTTGTTTCTTTTTGGGAGGTGGTTTGGCCTTTACCTATTTGAGATGTTTTAGCTTGAGTGGTTTCAAATTGTTAGGGTTTGATGTGGATAAGGGTTTTGCATGCCATTTTTTAGAATAGTTATCTTTGAGGGTTTCCTTACTAGCAGGAGCTTTAAGGTTGCCTATATTAGCTAAATCAACAAGTATATCCTATTCCAAAGTAAGTTGAGAAGATTTAAGGGCGTGGAGGACAAATAATTTTATCAAGTTGTGATGGAAAAGAGAATCGGCATGGCCTACTTGATATTGACTACATGACCTTTTCAAAGAATGCAAAAGGTAATAAGGAAGGTTAACAAGAGTTCCATACCATAGATGCAACATAGACAAAAATGATGGGTACACATATTTTTAATAGCCTTCATAGGTAATAAATTTGATCAAGAACCAAGCAACCTCATTCCATGGCTCTGATAAAGATTTGCAAACTATCCCCTATCCTTGAGTGGTTTCAATTGACTCTCCCACTATAAAAACTATTTCTTATGAGGTTTCAAATCCACAACCTTGGATGATGACATAGGAAAATAGTGGTCACCAACTTGTGGAAGGCTAGTAACAGCTACAATAGTTTATACATTAACATGAAATTGTAGCCCATGTGCAATGACATTCTCGTCCTAGAAACTCATGGCAAATTCAGTAGTAATTGCTTCATCAAACCCACAGAGGCATTCAAAGAAACGTGTCCATCTAGAATGGGAAAATATTTTAAAATCCTCCTCAGGAGCATTCAACTCATCCAATGAGCTAGGTTCATAATGAATATGGTGTCCACCCATAATGCCAAGCGACGGGAATTAAGCCAAAAGCTAGTTTTGAAGATTAGAAATGGTAGCGATGGAAAAGGATAGTAACACAAATGATAGGAATAAATCATGGAATATATAAGGAAAGTATGGCTACAGGTGTAATAATAGCAAGGTGATGTCAAAACATCCTATCATATCTATAGGTAAAATTAAATAACAACATGAAACGGTAAAAATACATGATGATATGGCAAGGAAAATAGCACATTAGTATCTAACGTATGTGAAACACCCCCCAATGAAAAGGTGAAACCATCCTAGTCATGCCACATAATCATTAAAAGAAAAAAAAGTATAGTAAATAAAATGTAGGAATAAAAAATACTTCCTCAATCCATAAGCAACAAAGGGCAGGCTAACATAAAAATCCAAGTGCAACAAACTCGAGGATAAAGGTAGGCATCATCACCAAGATATGAAGGATATAGTAATAATGACACCATTGAACTACAACATGTCATGGGTGTTGGGAAAGAAATAGAAACCAAAAAGTGTACAAGGCTAGTAAGCAACGGAGGATCCCAATGACAAAATCTTAAGAAGGCAACAGGGGCAGGTACATGGAAAGAAGAGTAGCAAGAAGCAAAGCGACGACGCATCAATCGACATGAGTGGTGATAGGAAGTAAAGAACCTTCTTTTTACACCAGCTCAGGAGTAGATTAAAGAAGGCAAAATATAGGTCCTTATAGCAACATGATGTGGTTGGTTTTATTTTTTTTCATGATTTAAAAAAATTAGTTTTTAGTTACAGTATAGTTTACCTTGGTTCTAGTGAAGTTTTGATGATGTAGTAAATCAAATAGAAGATATTATATTCTTTTTGTCCAAGTACCGCATCCATAAAGAAGTTAGAGACATCAGTATGGATGTGGAAGGACAAGTCCCAATTTGGACCTGGGGTAGTCACAAGCTTAGTTTTAATGGTTTCAAAGGCTTCTTGACATTCAAGATTTCATAAGAAGACAACATGTTTGGCTAAAAGAGAAAACAATTGGGAGGTTATTTTACTAAAGTTTTGTATAAATCTGCGATATTACCCGAAATGCCCAAGGAAACTCCTAACATCTTTCTATGTGGAAGGTGTAGGGAGGTCTTGTATGATTTAGATCTTTATGGTGTCTACCTGGATACCTTTTGAGGAAATCAAATGGCCTAGCCTTTAGTCATCAACATATGGCATTTCTCATGGCTCAAAGATAGATTAGTGTCTATACATCTCTAAAACAATTTTTCTAGATTGTCTTTATCTTCTTCAAATGTGTTACCATTAATAGTAAAATCATCCATATAGACTTCAACACAATCATTAACTACATCAGCAAAAATACTTAACACTGCCCTCTAAAAAGTGGTTGGGGCATTACTTAATCCAAAAGGAAGAACATTGTATGCAAAATTACCCCATGGGCATGTGAAATTAGTCTTGTCTTGATCCTTCGGAGCAATGCGGATTTGATTATATCCACCAAATCCGTCCAAGAAAGAGAAAAATTGCTTCCCTACAAGAGTATCCAACACTTGATCAATAAATGTTAAGGGAAAGTGATCCTTTTTAGTCACTTTATTTAGTTCTCTATAATCTACATAAATACGCCACTTACCATTTTTCTTTGGTACAACTACCAAAGGATATACCCACCTATTGTCTGAAATGGGATAAATGAACCCAACATACAACAAATTTTGCAATTCTTCTTTGACTATGTCCCTCAAGGTTGGATTAAGTCTTCTTTGTGGTTGTTGAATAGGATGACTCCCTTCTTCTATATAAATGTGATGAGTACATGTAGCGGGATGGATTCCACGCATGTCTTGGCATTCCCTAAAGGTTTTGAGAAATACAAATCCACAAAGCACAAAGAATACCTACATGCAAGAACTTGTTGTAGAGAATAAAAAGCAAAGAAAATACAAGGGCTTTGCTCTAAAAATATGCAAATTGTATTATTAGATTAAAAAGAATGAGAGATATTTACAAAAGATCTATCCTTATAGAAGGAGATCAAAAAACCTAAAAGGGAAACCCTAAGAGGTAAATGACATTTAATAATTACTAATTAATTATTAAATGGAAATGCAAAGTGCATAAAGTGAAATCTTAAGAAGGGGCTAAAGGGGTAATTTAATAAATTAAATCAAATTAATGCTTTACTCTAACACCCCCCTTAAGATGAGCAACAATGTAGCTACAAACAATGCAAAAAGATCAAGGAAACTACAATGCAATGCTAAAAGAAAACTTGGGTCCCACAACAAGGCTTGATGAGGTACCCATTCACAACCAAATCTCTATGAAATAGAGAAATAGAGAAAACCAAATGAGAAAAACCCTACTCCAAAAAGAGATAGCAAGAAAAGAAGGAAGGAATGACTCATCACTGAGACCCCCCAAGGACAACTTCCTTCACCCCAAGCATAGAACACAACTAAAGATACCGTGGGGATGCAAAAGGTTTAGTGAAGATGTCTAAAACCTGCTTAGCAGTGGGAATGTACTCCAAGCTTAGAGCACCATCTTGAATTAGATGCCTAATGAAGTGCATGTAAAGCTCAATGTGCTTGGTTTTTTGATGCTCAACTGGGTTGCAAGAAATGTGTATAGAACTCTTTTTGTCACACCATAGAAAGGTGGGACTATCAGGGGGAAATCCAAACTCTATCATCAACTATTGAAGCCATGAAACCTCCTAACAAGCTAGCATAGCTACCCTATACCCTACCTTTGTAGATGATAATGTGTGAGCATGTTGCTTCTTGCAAGACCATGTGATAGGACTAGAACCAAGATAGAAGACAAATCCAGAAGTAGACTTGTGATCATCAATATCACTAGCCCAATCTAAGTCTGTGTAACCAACAATGTAAGGATCCTCTAATGTGTAGTGAATTCCATAACATGTAGTAGCTTGAATATACCTCAATATATGTTTGGAAGCTTTCTAATGACTCTCATGTAGATCATGTGAGAATCAAGAGACAAGTCCAACCACAAAGGAAATATCAAGATGTGTGTGTGTTAGGTACAACAAACTACCCATAAGCTATCTATATAAAAGTGGAATCCATTGTAGGAGTAGTGCAAGTGGTAGATAAAACAACACCCAACTGAAAAGGTGTAGGAGAAGGCTTGCAATCAAACATGATGAATCTTTGTAGCATATCAAGAGGATACTTCTGTTGGAGTATGGCTATCCCATCCGAAGACTGAACAACCTATAGGCCCAAAAAATAGTGCAAAAGTCCAAGCTTTGTCATCTCAAACTGCTCTCTTAAGGCTTGTTGAATAGTATGTGTCATGGAGGGTGATCTACCTATAATGATGAGATCACCTACATAAAGGAAAAGTATTAATAAGTCAGCCCCATGACGTTGAATATAAATTGTAGGATCATAATGGCACTGAGTGAACTATGAAGCAAGCAATAAGGAATCCATCTTCTCATACCAAGCCCAAGGGACTTGTTTGAGACCATATAAAGACTTTCGAATCCTGCATACCAATGAAGATTCCTACACAAAACTATGAGGTTGCTCCATATAAACCTCCTCCTGAAGGTCTCCATGCAAAAAAGCACTCTTCGCATCCATCTGAAAAACTATCAATCACTGTGAAGCTACAAGAGAGTACAAGGCAAATAAAATTCATCTTGGCAACATGAGAAAAGGTCATAGAGTAATCAATAACCTCAGCATGTGAAAAGCCTTTTGCAACAAGATGTGCCTTGTACCTATCAATAGAACCATATGCAACATACTTGGTATGGTACACCCATTGGCATCGAACCAACTTTATTCCTTTCAAAAGAGGACAAAGAACCCATGTGTGGTTATTCATCAAAGAAGAGTACTCCTCATCCATAGCCATATCCCACTCTAAGTGCCATGTTGCTTGTGAAAAAATATATGAATCATTTGAAATGACATGACTCAGGAGGCCAATACCAGAAGTCTAAGCACGAGTGTGATGAAAATCTATAAGATTACTTGCCATAGGTCCTGCCGCATCAACAGTATCATGAGCCCACTTGGGAACTCATGGAAAAAATTATGGAGCTAGTGAAGGGGGATCAATATCAAGATCTTCCTTAGGGAATGCATAATCTGGTGGAGGAGTAGAGGAATTACTAGGTAGTAAGAGAGAATTTGGTGATGGTGGCTCCACCTAAGGATAATGTTTATCAAACTAAACATCTCACCAAAACAAGACATCTCTGGAATCAGGATCAAATAACCTATATGCCTTCGCATCCTCATAGTATCCAAAAAATATGCGTGGTCATATCTTCTTCTCCATGGCTTTCCACTGAGCATCTAGAATAAATGTCAAAGTCACACTATCAAAAATGTGAAAAATAGAAATATATGGCTTAACATGAGTCCAAGCCTCCTTAGGAGTCACATATTGCAATGCCTTGTGAGGCATCCAATTCTAAATTTAATGGACATAATTGATAGCCTCAACCCAAAATGAAGAACTCATAGCTCGAGACTGTATCATACAATTGGCCCATCTCTTATAATGTCTTGTTCTTTCTCTCTACAACCCCATTCTACTAAGGGGTATGGGGAATTTTGAACTGATGATGTAAACCATGCTTAGTATAAAAATATTTGAAAGATTGATTCATATATTCCCCCCATTGTTAGTGCGTATACACTTGATAGAAATACTAGACTAGTCCACAAATGTCTTAAAGATTCAAAATGAATCAATGGCATCAGACTTGTACTTCAAAAAGTACACCCATGTGCGTCTAGAGAAATCATCTATGAAGGTAAGCATATATTGAGCACCTAAAAAGAATGGAGTGGGGAATGACATAAGATCATTATGTATCAACTCCAATGGTGCCTTAACATGTGTGGATCTACCTGATGTAAATGGATCTCTTTGATGTTTTCCAAGGGCACAACCTTGACAAACACCATCAGTACAAGAGATCTTAGGTAGCCCAAACACTAGCTCCTGTGTACTCATCTATTGTAGATATCTATAGTTGACATGGCCGAAGTGTTCGTGCCAAAGTTTTCTCACTATGTCTACATGAGAAAGCAGAAACACCTATAGAATTAGAGCTCTCAAAGCCATCAAATTGATATAAGTGAGACTGAAGATCAACACTGCCAGTAGCAACAAGCAAGTTAGGATCATGGAGGTCTCAAATAACTACATCATGTGTTGAGAACTCAAGTGTCTTACAATAGCTAGAATGAAAAATATGAAAGATAGACACGAGGTTTGTAGAAATGGTAGTAACCAAGAGAACATCTTGTAGTGAACCACCTTCTAAAAAGATAGTTCCTAAACCTATGACTGAAATCTGTATAGATTCACCAACTGTAATTTGTGTAGTAACACTCTGAGCAAGTGAGGTAACTAAATCGGGTGAGTGTGTCATATGGTGTGAAGCCCTTGAATCAAGAATCCAAGTAGTTATAGAAGATAATGCTTGTGCAGCAAGAGCATGTCCTTTCCCTAAAGGAGGAGGTGGTGGCTTTGGAGAAGCAATATTGTATTTTTGCACAACCTCCTCTAAAGCCTCAAGACATTTTCAACACCTAGAAATTGGATGTCCTTCCTTGCCACAAAAATTGCAAGGATCACCTATATACTTCTTAGTCTTGGAGGAAGATTCACCAAATGTATAATATTTACCCTTCAAAGAGGGTTTTTAAGCATCTAATTTAGGAGTAAACTTGGAGGAACTCTCACTGCCAATTGAATCTGTCTTGTGCTTTGGTTTCTAGTTCTACTTCCCTATAGATGTCTAAGCAACCAATGCATGTGTCTTTGATTCGGTAATAGTTTCCAACTACTTAAGCTTGGACTGCTCTCTAGTCAAGTAATCACAAAAGACCTCAAAAGTGGGCATGTCAAATCTGGGACCCAAGGCATCCTTAGTGGAACGGAAGGTAGAAGAGAAAATCTAAAAGTTTCCCCAAAGCTTTGATAGAATCAGATAGATGCACTCCTTGTCTATCTTCTATTTTTTGCATCCCTATAACAAAGTTCTCTATTGTTTGAGCCTCATAAGAAAGTCCTCAAAAGATGGGAAAGCATTAGGTACAAGAGAAGTAAGCTCTACCTCAATTTGAAGTGCTCTAAACTCGTTGATGGTGCCAAACAAGTCATTAAACTTGGCCCACATTTCTTGAGGAGTGGAACACTCGTCAATATGAAACCATAAGTTGTCTAAAACACTCAAGGAAATTAGACCCATAGCTTCATCCATCTTATTCATGTGCTAAAAAGTATAATATTGACTCTGAAATACTGGTTGTACTATATCTAAACAAGATCACAAACCCTTTGAACAAAGAAGTCATTGCATATGAGACTTCCATGTGTAATAGTTGTGTGGGTTTATAAGTACTAGAAAATAAGAGGTCCTGGCAATTATTTTAAGAAGGGGTTTTAAAAGTTTTCTAATATGTTGATATTATAAAATAAAAAAATAAAAAATAAAAAAACACTCCCCAAATGCAAAAACATTGAACCCTAGTTTATAGAAGGAATGTGTATACAAGAACATAGCAAAAAAAACTTTAGATGTATATTAAAAATACTTGGTACTAAATATTGGTGAAATGATGGAGAATCTGGAAAGTTCTTAAGAAGAGTTTTTCATCACTTTTTCCAGATCAAAAAATGGAGCTATAATGAAAAAGTTATGCACCTTAGAAGATTGAAGACATCGTCGGACTTCAAGCATAAAAATAAGTACCAAACTGGAAAGAAATCTACACCAGGCCCCAGTACGGGGAATTCTATCAGGTCATTCAATGGTTAGCCTGTGAACTAACCAACTCACCCTATGGGGCCATACCTACTCATTACAAGCATCGGCCTGCTCACCAAAGAAACCCTCCTATTGAATTACTTATCGAAGGAAAGTTGCGCGCATATATGTGGGACGATGCCATTTCTTCTTCGAAGGAATGGATGATTCCTACAACCACAACAAACACCTACACCATTGTCTTCATCTTTTAATCAAATTTTTAGTGCTTCTTTTAGATCAAAAAAGACCCATGTCTGCTCAAGTTATAGCCCAAAAACTAACAAGGCCTCTGAAATGGTTTTAAAAAAATTAAAACCCCAAAAAAATTGTTAAGGGGCTAAAACCTTAGCCTTCGGCCCCCCATGTGACTGTGGGCTGGGTGGGGAGCTACAATCTTGTGGAAACATCAGCGAAGGTGGGGTTGTAGCAGCAGTTGAACAGAGGCTATGGCAAAGCTAGAGCTGATGGTGCTACAAAGGTTATAGTGGTCAGGTTGACCGTCTATAGTCACCGCAATAATTTGCAAGGACTGCTAGCAGTTTTAGTAATTACAGTGTTTTTCTTTAAACTATTGGCCGTCAAAAAATATTGAAAATGGAAAAAAAAAAAAATTTGCAATTTTGCATCTCGATTTGCATGCTAGAGATCATACAACCCCGGTATGTAAACAAATTTATCCTCCCAAGTCAACGTTCTCCAAAATTGACAAACTTTACATGAAAATGGGGGTTGTGACACCTTCTAAATCTAATTGTGAGGTTTCTTTGACCTCAAAGTGCTCCAAAAATTAGAAAACCCCTTATTTTCACAAAAAAAGCACAAAATATACTAGATCTATTCTGTCAAACCCTCATTCTTCTTTTTCTCCAAATACTGAACAAGCTACATCATATTTAACTTTAATACCATGAAGAATTTGAGCAATACAAATCCACAAAGTTTGAAGAATACCTACATGCAAGAGCCTATCATAGAGGAGAAAAAGCAAAGAAGAGGCAAGGGTTTTGCTTCGAAAATATGCAAACTTTATTATCAAACTAAAAATAAATAAAGATATTTACAAAAGATCAATCCTTATAGAACGGGATCAAAAAACCTAAAAGGGAAACCCTAAGAGGTAAATGGTATTAAATAATTGCTAATTAATCATTAAATGGAAATGAAAAGTGCATAAGGTGAAATCCTAAGAAGGGAGTAAAGGTAATTTAATAAAGTAAATTAAATTAACTCTTTACTATAACATTCTTAAGCAAATGCAACTTTTTGTTCCTTGAGCATGACTATAAGATTTGTTATTTGGGCTGGCAAAAGTTGTGGATTAATGTTAAGGGTACACCCTGGGAGGATCTTAATGCAAAGGTGCACCTTTTTTAAAACTTCTTTTGGTATTGCTACTCAAGAGGCTTCAATGGGTTCTTACACATCAATTAAGGAACTTTTACCAACTTAATCATCTAGGACAAAAATATAAACTCTCCAAATAACCATTAATAACTTTCACAAATGAAGAGATAAAACTAGTTTCTTTTATGAGAGAGTATATATATTAGTTAAACATTTTTTTCCAAAGTTATATCTCAAAATGATAACTATAATAAAATTTATTACTCTTCTTCCAAAACTGCTTACATAAAAATCAAGTTCAGACCAGTCTACACTCAATTGCTCATAACTTATTCAAATAAAAATGACATTCGACAAAATGAAAACCAACAAAAAGATAACTCAAATAAATTTTTGAAAATATTAATTGTAGGTTTTTATCTTTTCATATGAATTTTTACCAATATAAACAATAGTCAGGTTTCTGGAAAATTACACAAAAACTTAACATAAAACTTACAAGACATAACCTCCATCTATTTTCTATTCTCCTCAAAAAGTTTTTCAACCATTAAAATTTGTAAATCAAAACCACTACATGATATTTTAATGTCTTTTCAATTCCTCTAACCTATTGGATACATTCTTTGACCTTTCACCTTGTCTCTTACAACATCTTTTTCATATTGTCACATTTTATGACAATATTTACTTACATATTTGAAAAAAAGAAAGTATTTTCCTACAAATAAATTATGAAACTTATAAAACACCTAATAAAATATCATATATGGCATTTTATGATATTTTACCCTTCTATGGGTTTATTTACATAATTTGACCATACTAGACAACTTGGACAATCTATTATAAATGACTTTATTTGGCCTTACACATTGACTCAAATGGATTCAAAATACATTTGAAATATCATGATGAGTATTAAATGTATTCTATACTCATGGAGCCTCTTATTGTTCATTTTTTAATGTGTTTGACTAGACCATACTTCCAAGGAAAAAAGAATCCAAGTCCCTTAAGATGTCTTGATAGTTGTCATTTATGGCAACATATATTCAGCATTTTATTTATGCATTGAGCGACAAAAAAATGTGTAAGTATGAGACAGTTTTCAGGAGTATAGTGAATTGATCTTGATAGTATGGACAATGCACAAATATCTAGCTTATGCATAGTTGAGGAAAGGTTTGTAACATTTTCATGACAACATTTATGGGTAGGCATGTGTGTATGGTTAGTACGGTGCAAGTTACAATAAGTTTAACTATGTTGGTATTTAATAGTGTAGAACAGAGCATAGTAGAAAATAAAGTTGTACGACTTTAGGAATTATTTTGTTTTAAAATAATTGCTAAGTCATGTTAAGCCAATTATGTGGATATTATTTTATATTATGTTAAGCATGTGAAGACATGGAAGCTAACTGAGCAACAATTTTAGAATGTGCAAGATATAAGTAAAGATCTTATGTTGCGCAAATAGAGAGAAAAAGTGTGTTGCGCAATGAATATGTGTAATGCATAGATATTGTGGAAGTTGCATGATTAGATGTGACATGTGAACTATAGTGAGAACCATCTACGAGTCTTATGTGATACAAAATCTAATGTAAGATCAAACCAAGTGCAAGTTATAGAAGGAAGCAAGTATTGTATGTATATCTATTCTATGAAGGAACTAAATTGTATAATTGCATGTTAGGTCAGTGGGCTCTTCTTGCATACATTGTATTTGATCTACCAACTCCTAATAGGGTTGAGGCTTCTAAAAAGGCCTAGTCCTCTAACAAGGAGTCAAGACACTATATGTACTTCATAGACCCCTAATAGGGTCAATATCCTTAACATGATCCTATTGTTTAGTGAATCATCTAGTGGGTATCATCCCCATCAGGGTTTTCCCTTGGCTAGGGTTTCCCTAGTTAACAAATAATGGTGTTATGAGTTCTCGATGTGTATGGTTATATTTATTGTTCAACATTGTTAGTTTACTTTCATAAACAAGTTATTAATTAATTAACAATATTTAGTTGTGGGAAAAAGTTTGTAGAATACTGATTCACCCCCCCCCCCCCCCCCCCCCCCCCCCTATTAGCTATTTCTTAAAACTCTCAAGGAAAAAAGAATCCAAGTACCTTGGATTGTCCTTCCTCTTTCTTGTCTTCCAATTATTTGGTATTTGTTGTTTGTACTTTTGCCAAGTATCCAAGTCAATTTTCATATCTCCATAAACCTCTTTCACATGTGAATTCAAGTAAAACTCCTAAAAACCTATAATAAATGGATTAGGAAAAATAAATGGGACCTCATCATATATCAACTTGTTAATTTGGTTCACTATATCAACCTTTTCATCCTTTTTTTCAATGTCTTTATGCTGCAATATCTCCATGCTTGGAGACAAATTCATTACTAGTTGAGCCTTATTTATCCTCTTGGATTCATCATGAGTCTTCTTCCTAATTGCAACTATTATCTTTTTTATAGGCCATATCACTTTCTTAGTTAGCTTCAAATGCCATCTCGTGGTTCTATCAATAACCATCATCACATTCATCTCTTTCTTATCTTTATGAACCTTTTCATCATAAGGCTCATAAATAACTATATTTTCCATCTCTTTCCTATCTTCGAGAACCTTTTCATCAAAATATTCATCAATAACTATCTGCAACAAACTTTTTATATTATCATTTATTTGTTCACTTTGTCCTTCCAACAAACAACTCTTCTTTTCATTGGTAATTGGGTTCTTTATTCCATCTTCACATACCTTTGTATCCACAATGAATGGCTGCTCAAAATCACTATTTTCCTTGTCCATATTTTTCTTCAATTTCTCTTTTAGTCTCTCTAAATTTTCTTCCCCTTTCTAAAGTTCCCCCATTAGGAATATTATTTTCTCTTATATCTCTTGTTTCATTCTAGCTTCCTCTTCTCTTTTCTTTTTTTTCTCTTCCTCTCTTTTCTTTGCCTCTTCCTTCTTCTTTTTTTGAAAATCCCAATATGAAACCCATGTATCTAATAATATCCTCTTATCATGAGATAAATCTATTAGAATATATAGTCCATTGATATAACTAAGGGGGGGGGGAGGGGGGTGAATTAGTTATCCAACTATTTTCACAATCATTAACCTTAAAAAAACTTAACCATGTGAGTAATATAAACTGAAACCACAATAAGATACTCATATACAATTAACACTAGATATGTTAACTAGGGAAACCCTTGATCAGAGGGAAAACCCCAGTGGGGATGGTACCCACAAGATGATGTACTAATATAAATATTCCTTGTTAGAGGATATACCCTGTTAGGAGTTTATTACAACATTTAGTACATATGAGTCCCTGTTAGGAGACTTTGAATCCCTATTAGAAGATTTCAACCCTATTAGGAGTTGTGGCAACCCTATTAGGGGTTGTGGAAGATAGCTAGACCCACTACCCAAACAGCTTCAAGGGAAAGACCAATGAACCCACTATCCAAATGATCTCTGTATTATTCCTTGTGGAATAATAGAATTGAAATGTACTTCCCTCTAGCTTTTTCCTGTCAACTAGACTTCTGCTCCTTCAGAACTTGTAACCAGATCTCATACTATGTAATCCCTTGGATTGCTTACACGCATTCTATAATCATTTTTGTCCTTCTCTCGCTGCCCATTAATCCTTTGCATTCCACTTCATCCTCTTCTTCAAATATTTCTTACAAATAAGGAAAAAAACTTTCCTTTATATCCTATCTTCATAACAATTCCTTGAGTCTGCCTTGAGGCTTTCCCAATTAATTAAAATAAGGTAACTAGTTAATTACAACAGCACTATCGGCTTATAGTCTATACCAAGCTTCATATGTGTGAAACCATGTCTTGCGCACATGTTGGTGTCACCACATGACTATCCTTGATCACTTTGTAACTACACATCTCTTCATTACATCTTAGATAAAGATAGCAATAGATCATCAGAACTCTAGTTTCCAATGCTCTATTTCAGCACTGATTCTAGTAAATCAAGTGTAACTTCCATACACTATTGACTCAAACTTAGTCCTCTTAACCACATCATCATGACAACCTTAAGAACATGTCCTTCATTATGCATCATCTAAAACTTCCTCAGTTTTTGCACATCATAAGATTACTGATTGCTATTCTTCCATTCTTTATAGAATTACTACTATGTTGACATCAATGAAAAATATAGTCATGAATGCAACATATCAATATTCTCCAATGCATAAGATACTCCCCCAACCTAGTATCATCAACGTTGATGCTAACAATCTCCCCCTTTGGCATTGATGGGAACATAGATGAAAAAACATCTAAGTTCCAATAATACCAAACTATATTGTTGTTGTTGTTGTCATCTTCTAAAATCCTCTTCATCAATCTAAAATTATTTGGCCATTTTCATGAGTTTTTTATGGTAAAAAAATTCCAACACTTTTCTAACTGCATATCTTTCCCATAGAGATATCCTTCTGCACACTTACATATTCTTCTGCGCACTAACATATTTTTTTGTACACTTACATATTCTTCTGCACAATTACATAAATCTCCCTAAATGCATAACACTCTCCCATTGACAACTCAACATGTTCTTATCTCACATTTTCCCCCATTTCCTAGGATATTTTTTTCATGTACACATTCCCTCCCCCATTGACATTAATGTCAAAGGTATCAATACAAGTACACAATACCAATTGCTAATTAACAATGGTTATAATATACTTCTTCCAACTCTTTCAATCAACTCAAGTGTCTAAAGACACTATTCACAAAATATCAAATACCAAGAGTCCTCAATGACTCCATTCATACCAGATACTCCCCCATATAGGAAGCATCAGTATTCAGTCTAGTCTAACCATAGTGCTCTATACCACTAGAATGATGCACTCTTCTGCATCATCTACTCTGAAATAGGCAGGGGCATAACCCCTAGCATACCTCTTAGATACTCAAAAGTATCTTTGGAAAAAAGCTTTGTAAATATATTACAATCTAATCATTAGTACTTACATAATCCAACCTTGTTTCCTTTTCAACTGCCTTTTCTCTCAAAACATGATACTTAATGGATATGTGCTTTGTCTTAGAATGCAATACTAGATTCTTAGACATATTCATTGTATTTATGTTATCACAGTAAATGATAATAGGTTTTGTAAACTCAATCCCAACATTCTTCAACATTTATTTCATCCACATAACTTGATTATAGTTATTTGTTGTTGCAACATACTCTGCCTCAGTTTTACTCTGAGAAATATAGTCATGTTTCTTGCTCAACCAAGAAAGAATGCTCCACCATTGGTGCTCTTTCTATCATCCATACTATCTACCCAATCTACATCAGTATATATGCACAAACTAAAGTCACTTGATCTATCATACCATATTCCATAATCAGATGTACCCTTCAAATATCTGAATATCCTCTTTACTATTGCATAATGATACTCTTTAGGATCATCTTAAAATCTTTCTACAAATGCAACTGCATTTTCTATATCTGGTCTAGTTTGAGTTAGATATTGCAATCCTCCAATCATAGATCTATACTTATTCTGAATAACTATAGGTGTTTTATATTTACAAGACAACTTGTGACTAGTTATCATGGGTGTACCAACAAGTTTGCAACTTTCTAAACCAAATCTTTTCAACAAGTCTTTCAGATACTTGGTTTGTGAAATAAATATCCCATCTCTGCTCTGCACAATCTGCAGTCCTAGGAAAATTTTCATTTCTCCTATCATGCTCATTTCAAATTTATTTTTCATCTCTTCAGCAAACTTATCACTTTCTTTATCATTTCCTCCAAATATTATGTCATCCACAAATATTACAATGATAAATGACCATCATCAATATTTCTCAAATACAAATTACCATATGTTGTACCTTTAATAAATCCAAGCTTAGACAAATACATGTGCAACCTTGCATACCAAGTTCTAGGTGTTTGCTTTAGACCATATAGTGCTTTCTTTAGTCTGCATACAAATTCTTTTTCTTTTGTTAGAGGGAATCCATCAAGTTTCTCAATGTAGACTTCTTCTTCAAGTTCTCCATTCAAAAAAGTTGACTTGACATCCATCTGATAAACCTTGAAATTCTTGCTTGCTACATAAGCCAAGAACATCCTTACTGCTTACATTTCTCTTCATAATCTATGCCATATTGCTGTGAATAACCTTTACAAACAAGTTTGGCCTTATTTCTCACAACTTCTCCTTGTTCGTTCATCTTATTCCTAAAAACCCATTTAGTTCTTATCACACTCTTATCTTTTGGTCTAGGAACCAATTCCCATGTATCATTCTTTATTATCTGATCCAATTCTTCCTTCATTTCTTGCATCCATTGATAATACTTGCATCCCTCATCTACGCTTTTAGGTTCTACTTGAGAATTTAGACATAATTCCTCATTCACTCTGTTCCTTGTCATTACACCCTTATCTTTACTCCTAATTATCTGCTCTAGAGGGTGATTCTTTGTCATGTTTCTGCTAGAAGTAGGAGTTGACATCTCAAATCTTATCTCTTCTCTAGGTTCAAATCTATGTTCTTTTCTATGCTTAATAGATACATCATTCTGTAAGTTTTTGTTAGTCTTAAAAATAACTTTAGCTTTATGTCTAACAATTCCATAATTATCCTCTTCTTCATGAGAATTATAATCTACACATCTTCTCTTTAGTACCAAATTTTTCATCAATCCTTACATTTGTTCACTCAACTATTGTCTTAGTTGTATAGTTGAAATGTCTATATGCTTTACTTTTCAATGAGTAACCAAGAAACATACCTTCATCATTTCTAGGATCAAACTTACCAATATCATCATCTCTCTTTATGTAACACTTACTTCTAAATATTCTAAAATACTTGACTGATGGTGAATGACCAAACCATAACTCATAGGGTGTCTTGCTCATACCTTTTCTAATTTGTACTCTATTCAAAGTATATATTGCAGTGTCAACTACTTCTCTCCAAAATGTCTTTGAGACATCATTCTCAAATAACATCACTCTTGCTGCTTCTGCTACTTACTTGTTCCTTCTTTCAACAACCCCATTCTATTTAGACTTTCTAGGTGAAGATAAATGTATTTTGATTTGATTCTCTTCACGTAACATATTGAAGTCTCTAGAGGTGAATTCTCCTCCTCTATCTAATCTTAAACATTTAATCTTGACACTAGATTCATTTTCAACTCTATTCATGAATATCTTAAATTTCTCAAAAGCTTCAAAGTTCACTTTAAGAAATGCTACCCACATCATCCCAGTGAAATCATCAACAAAAATCAAAAGGTAGCTTTCACTATAGAATCCTCTAGTTCTTGCAGGACCACTCTTGTTTGTGTGAACAATCTCTAGTTTCTCTATAGTAGAGAACTTCTTCTAGGAAAAGACACTTTCCTCTACTTAGCCAAAATACATTTTTTGTAGATAATATTAGTAGGCTTAATAATCTTAGGTAGATCTTTCAATGCAAATGTACTACTAACTTTCACAATATTATCAAAGTTTATATGGTTGAACCTTCTATTCCATAATCACCTATTGTCAACCTTTGCAACCAAACATGTTATTTCAGTAGGATTCAACTAAAATGCATTACCTCTAGATTTGGTTCCAGTACCAATCAGCTTACCATCTTTGTCTTTGATAATGCAAGTCTTCTCTGTGAACTGCAATAGATATCCTTTGTCTACCAATTGTCCAACACTTAACAAATTATGTTTCAAACCATCAACAAAGTAAACATTATCAGTGTTAGTTTTACCATCAAGAGTAATAGATCTAATCCCTATAATATGGCAGGTTGCATTGTTACCAACTCTAACAATACGTCCATCATGATTTATGAACTTAACAAAAAAATTCATATAAATAGTCATGTGATGTGAACATCCACTATAAATTATTCAATCTAATTTCTTCTCAACTTGGGTAACTAGACTTCTTTCCTCTCTAATTTATCTATCAATATCATCTTCCTTGATAGCTACAAATCCTAATTCATCATCACTTTCACTCTAATCTCGGTCATCATATTCTTTGTCCTCATTAGCATATAAACAATTTCTATCCTTATCTCTTCTAGGCTTAAATTTTCCTCTAAAATTTTTCTCTCTTTTAGGAAATTTAGATGCATAATGACCATATTCATCACAACTCTGACATTTAAAGATTTTCTTACCATCTTTCACTCTTCTTACTAGAAGGGTTATTCCTTCTTCAATCTTCTTATCTTCTTTAGATCTGCTACTACTAGAAAAGTCTCCTCTTGTGCTTGCACTTCTTGATAGATTAGGTTGAATGTTCAGAGCATTGAAAGCTATCTCAACTCTGGCTAATTCTCCAAACTATCTCAATTCTGCTTCTACAGACTCTAACCTTCCAAGCAAAGTTTCCTTTGTGAAATCTTGGGTGCAAGACATTACAAGCTAAATCATCTGAGTTGTCTACTTGAATGGGGTGTAAACTTTACAAGATCTTCCATATAACCTCATTATCTTATTTAGTTCCACCAAGAGACTAAATACCTGCAATAATTTTTGATATTCTACCAATATAACTTCTTATGGATTCATCTTCGATCATCTTAGCATCTTGAAATGCACAAATCCAATTTTGTAATCTCATTCTTTTTGCATGATCATCACCTTCAAAAGTAACTTCTAATGCTTTCCAAATTTTATTATAAGTTTAAAATGTCTTTACCTAATTGTATTAATTCTCTGGAAAGGTTGATAGTAGGGCTTCTCTGGCTCTCATGTTACACATGAACATATATCTTTCTCCCTCACTGCATTCCTCTAAATTTGATTCTTCAACAGTTGCCTTCTTAGCTTCCATCAAAAGCCAATATCTTAGACCCATGCATAGCAGATGAGTCTTCATCTTTTCCTTCTAATTATCATAGTTGGCCCCATCAAATATTTTCCTGAACATATTCGCCATCAATCTCCCAAAGTTGTTAAGCCTTATCTTTAAGGACCTGATGCTCTGATACCAATTGTTAGAATTTATAGTCCATTGATATAACTGAGGGGGGGATGAATTAGTTATCCAACTATTTTCACTATCATTAACCTTAAAAAAACTTAACCATATGAGTAATATAAACTAAAACTACAACAAGATACTCATACACAATTAACACCATATATGTTAACTAGGGAAACCTTTGATCAAAGGGAAAACCCTAGTGTGGATGGTACCCACAAGATAATGTACTAATATAAATATTCCTTCTAGAGGATAGATCCTATTAGGAGTATGTTACAAAATTCAGTACATATGAGTCCCTATTAGGAGACTTTGAATCCCCGTTAGAAGATTCTAACCTTGTTAGGAGTTGTGGCAACCCTGTTAGGGGTTGTGGAAGATAGTTGAACCCACTGCCTAAAAGACTTCAAGGGCAAGACCAATGAACCCACTGCCCAAATGGTCTCTTTATTATTCCTCACAAAATAATAGAACTGAAATGTACTTCCTTCATCTGTCTCTATTTAGTCAACCAAACTTTTTCTCCTTCAGATCTTGTAACCAGATCTCATACTGCACATCCAATGATCCCTTGGATCACTTACACATATTTTGCAAGCATTATGCTCCTTCTTGCACTATGCACAAATACTTCACATTCCACTTCATACTCTTCAAATATTTCTTACAAATAAGGAAAACAACTTTCCTTTATACCCTATCTTCATAATAATTCCTTGAGTCGGCCTTGAGGCTTGCCCAATTAATTAAAATAAGATAATTAGTTAATTACAATAGCACTATTGGCTTGTAGTCTATACCAAACTTCATACATGTCAAACCATGTCTTGCATGCACACTGGCATCACCACATGACTATTCTCGATCACTGAATAATTAAACATCTCTTCATTACATCTTAGATGAAAGATAACAATAGATCATCATAACTTTGTTTTCCAATGCTCGGTTTCAACACAACTTCCAATAAATCAAGTGTAACTTCCATACACTGTTGACTCACACTTAGTCTTCTTAACTAGGTCATCATTACAACTTTAGGAACATGTCCTTTACTGCGCATTATCTAAAACTTCCTTAGTTTATGCGCATCATAAGATTACTAATTGTTATTCTTCCAGTCTTTACAGAATTACTGCTATGTTGACATCAATGACAAATACAATCATGAATGCAACATATCAGTATTCTCCAACACATAAGATACTCCCCAAATGTAGTATCATCAACATTCATGCTAACAAAATCTCCTCATGTGACAATTTTCTCCTATCTAGGTTCACTCTACTCAACCTAGTCTTTTGGTCATTCTACAGATTCTCTCTTCAACCTGACACAACCCACACAAATTCACAACTCACCTTTTCCCAGTCCTTTTGCTGAGCTTTAATACCAAAAATGATGCAAAGGTGCACCTTTTTTAAAACTTATTTTGGTATTACTACTCAAGAGGCTTCAACAATGGGTTCTTACACATCAATTGTGAGGCCTCACCCGATCCGTCATAATATAGATGACATGATTTCATTGTGATACTTCTAATTTGATATTTTGATATGCTTTCGAGACTATAGGGTTATGTTATTTTAATATTTTCATTTTGATGATCCACACTTATGTTTGCATGTTAGGACCTAAATGATATAATAAATGATTTTGTTCATGTACTAAATCTTTTCAATTGTTTTGATAGAGGCTAAATTGTAGAAATGCTTGTGAATTAATGTTTAAGTGGGGGGTTATGTTACTACTTTTGATATTCGGTATTGGACATTTGAAATTTTTCAAGATTTAGTAGGACAATGGCTTATTTCATCTATTGATTTTGACACTTATAGTAGTGTTATGCATCTACAATGTGCACTATGAACCTGATATTGTGAATGGAATGATCGAACACATAAGGATGTAATTTTATGATAGGATAAAAATTAGATTATAATAGGATGATTACAATGACTTATGATTTAAATGCAGATAAATGATAATTTGATAGGGATGGTTTAGGATTTAATGTGGTATACGAAAAAATGTTAATTCAATTATGATGGTTTATGATTTAATGTGACATGAAGATAAATGTTAATTGATCATGATATTTTTTGATTTAAAGTGATACACAGATAGATGTTGATTTGATTTTGATAGTTGTGATATGCAGACCCTGATATTTTAACATTTTGAATGATTTAATTGAAATGATTAGGAAAGGAAATTTAATTTAATTATGTTAATAAGATTATGTAACGATTGAAATTATATGCATTTATGATATATTTATGTAATCTCCTTGGACTACTGATGCTCGAGTTTAATGTGTAGGAAGTAGAACCATGGAAATTCTTGGGGGAAACAAGTTCCAAACCTTGTGAACATAGTTTAACCAAGGCGAATCTTTGGAAGATTCAAAAGCCTCGTTGTGAAAGTATTTTTCTTCGTAAATGTAAGGTTGCTTGCTTGTGGAAATGTTTAATCATAATTTAGATGCATTAAGGGCATGTCATGGTGGAGTGTAATGTATTTTAAGGTGTCACTTGACACTTATATTTGTCTATGTGTTGATGACATGTCACCTAGAGTGTTGGTCACAAGGTCACTAATTTTAGTCCTTTCCTTTTCTTCCAATTAATGTTTAAGTACACCCACTTAGGAGAGAGTGTTAGGATGGGTCACCATCATGTTGATTTTCGAATTCAAACATGTTAGGGATTTTAGGGGGCCTAAATGGGATCCTAAAGTGTCATTTTATTGAAAATAAGCCACCCTAATGGTAGTATAACATGTTAGGGGCCTAAATTCAACTATTTTAGTGATTAGATAACTTAGGGGACCCCTTAAACAATGCCCTCTTGAGCCAATTCGAAATTTGGAGTTTCCCCATGAGTGTACCCTCACCATCCCACTTGGTCAACTTTCTTATTTTGGAGGGGCAACAATGTAAGAAAGAGGGGACTTGATGTTCCTACTAAAAAAAGGTTGGTAGAGAGTCTTTTTAGAAGAAGGGTGACAAATTAGTGAGTTGTTCACGCACTCTTTAAGTTTAGAGATAGTTAGGTTTTGGAGGGAGATTCCAAAATGATGCTTCATTTTCCTTCTTGAGTATTGCAAAATAGATCTGCAAGTATGAGCAATGTTTCAATGGAGTAAACATTGTATTGTGAGTCTTTGCATTATGGATTTTGATATGGTGTTGTGACAATGTGAAAGTGCGTTGTGCTCATGAAGATTTCTTGGTTTTCTTTCTTGATTTGGTTTTCTTGTTGGATTGGAATATGAATGTGATCATGGGTCTGAGGGCTTCACTCACCCTTTGGCAAGGGAAGAGAAGTCCAGGGTGAAGGGCATAGTTGGGCTTGAAACATGGTTGAGGACCTTGGAGTATGGGCTCCATTGTATGCCATTTTCATTCATATCTTGCTTTGGGGGTGACAAAAAAAAATGGTGAAGAAAGGAAGTTAATGAAGTATGGGTTTTAAGGAAGCTATATTGGTTGGTAGTGTGTTATGGAGGATATTTGTAGAAGCCCCAAAAGGGCATGATATTTTGTTGGTTTTGAAGCCCCAAAAGGGCATAAAAATTGTTTATTACAGATATGATATGATATGGCAAACTTCCTTTTTGAAGCACACCTTCACCCTGTGTTCAAGGTTCCATTGGTGAATCTTTGTGAAATACCTTGGGAGGGGATTGTTAAGAGTTGTAATGTGATGTTCATGTATTGGTAAGATTGGAATGAAAATCAGTTTGGATCTTGTTTCCCCTACTCAATGGGTGACTTCATAGAAGCCTAGGATGGGAGGTGAGCCTCCATAGTTCCTAGTGTGTGTGTTATGTGCAGGATTTGTGAAGATGCATCCTTTGAAAGTATTAAGGTTTCACCCTTGATAAGTGGAAAAGATCCAAGTGTGTACGGAAAGATCAATGTTTATGTCATCTTAAGTGGGTTGTGATTTTGTAAGTCTCTATTGTTACTTTATTGTGATATAAAAGAGATGTTCTTATCAATGTGCATTACTTGAGATTGTGAAAGAAGGGATTGAGAAATTTCTTATATAGGCTACTTGTAAGGAAACCTTCATTGTGAGTTTTCACATTATGTAATTGATGCAGAATGGAGAATCATGTAATTGAAACATTTCATTTTTCAATTCAATTAGTGTAAATATTTCATAGTGGTTACATCCTTTGTTATAGTTGATCCAATTCAATGCATAAATGGTTGTAATGTAAATATATATATTTTGCATACAATATGATGGAAGGAAGATAATATATTTCAATAGTTCATTCATATATATTAGGCCACTTGAACTTCAAGTACTAAATTTTTTTTAGGTGATACCATCACACCACCAAACTTATGCACCAAAAATTTCATGGTAGGAATAAAAAGGAAGTCAACTTGTGAAAATGAATACATAGACCATAAGCTTAAGGAAACCATCCTATAGGTGTATATCATCCCTCTGCAAAATGTATGGGGAAAGAAATTAATTCCTCCCCAAGAATATAGACCAATATTTTAATCAAGAGAATATCCTAAGAATTTTGTACATGGAATACTGAAAAAATTTTAAAATAATAATAATAATAATAAATTGAAAGAGAAGACTCATTAGAGTCACGTGACCCTTGTGTCACAATACCAAGAAAGTTAATCTTTCACTTCAAACCCTAGTCCTAGGCATTTCACCCACTGAGGACCTTGTATTTCAAAAAAAAAAAAAAAACACTAAACAAATATACCGATAAAGATAAATATCATTGAACACCTAAACATCTAATATAGTCGTTCACCTTCCATAGGAAAAATAGTCAATAATTTTTACTTAGAATGGGATAGGGATAGTGGTCCCCACATTCCCCTATGGCATCCTCATCCATGGTACAACCTTCTAGGCACATGTGACAAGTTAGAACCTTCCTCCCCACACCTTTTCTAGGTGACCAACTTTCTATGGTTGCAAAAAAAAAAAAAAAAAAGTTAAAGAGGAGTTTGGAGATCAGTGGGACCCCTCCATTTCTCAACACCTTCATCTCCATTCAGCCTTAGAAAACACATGCGATATTGTATCCCCACTGACACATGTGTCAGTCACCCATGACAAAGCCACCTCCTCCCTGCAAAAAGGTAAACCATCATTTGTTGAATAATGCCAATCCTCCAATTAAATGCTAAAGCTGAAGGGGACAAAAAAATGAATTAAACCACCAAGTCTTTTCTCTTTACAACATAACACAAACCCACCTCATATGTACCTTGGAGGATAATGCCTAGGAAGGAGGAGGTAAATGCATGGGGAAGTGGGAGGAGTAGGATTGGAGTTGGAAAGTGGTACATGACATATTTTGCCTTGGAATCATTATGAAAAAACTATTCTAACGAGCTGCTTTTGGGGAAGGCAAGGTAATCTATGTTTAAAACATCATTGAGGAAAAGTAAAGAGGGCACATGATCCATAGCATAGGGATTCGAATTAGGGGGAGCAAAATTTTGAAAATATATTGATGTTAAGTTGGGGTGGGGCATGTGTTGTGGTGTTAAAAGTAAATGATAGGACATCGAAACTTAGGCCATTAAGTTAGGTGTTTTTAAGGAGTTAGCAATGTTGTGGAGTAGTATAGTCTTAGGTTAAGAGCCTCTAGATGTATAGGCACTTTTGTTAGCAATTAGAAGGGTTATCAATTGGCTTATGGATAAGTTAGTATTATTTTTAATGATTAGTAAATTATAAGTTCCTTGACATTATATGTATGGGTAGTTGTAAAATAATGATTATATATAAATTAAAACTATTGTGTAATGTAGTAGTTAAATATAAATATATTTCGACCCTCACTACATATGTCAAGTATGTGTTAGTTAATACATATATATATGTTTAGTAGTAATATTATTATATGTTTTCAATATGTATATAAATCTAGTAAATACTATATATTCTGTAACGCCCCACCAAGGGATCCAAAAGAATTAACCTAAAATTTTACTAAGTTTCCCAAACAAATTTTTATTTTTTTTAAACATAAAAGATAAACCATTTATATCAAACACATAGTAGTAGAAGTAATAACATACATACAAAAAAATTCATAACAAGTTACATTCCTTAAGGATCCCAAGACGTTGAGTCACATTTAATCTAATTAATACTAAGTCTAACAACTACCACATCCACATGAAAGAATAATGAAAAGTCCAATGTTCATAATATACATTTGTTCCAAATGCCTCTTGGAAATTAAATTCAGAATACTCAATCATCCATTGTACATGTCACAGAGTACGAAAAGCTTAAAAGAATATACATATGTAAAATAAAGATACATCATCCTCATCGAATCTATGATACAAGTGCAATAAAGTAAAAGAAATACATGATACATCCATCCATCAATAAAGATATAACAACCATCGTAAAAGATAGCCATAAATCATAAACACAACACATAATTATCTAAATGCACGGTTCCTCACAACTGTAAATAGCATCATTAGACCATCATGGGCCCTAGCCATCCCTCCGTGCATAAAGAGATCATTGGTATTATCATAGTAGGTACATCACTCCTAAAACATACTACATCATATGCAAAAAGCAATCTAACATGCTACAACATATGCATCAGAAATCTAATCATGCAAAATAAAGCATAAGATAAGAAAATAACATCATCTATCACATGTCAATCATCAATATAAGGATACATGTCCATCATCATAATCCAAGAATAGAATGAAGATAGATGCCAACAAGGAATGCATCAGCCACGGTGTCTTAGATGGATCTCAAATGGTAAGAGTGAAAAAGCACTACCACCCGACCACGTGGGACCTAAATGACCCACTCCCACCGTGCTGGGGAGATAGTATCAAATACATACACCTTAGCTTCACATAAGAAGACTGGAAAGAAATAAAAATCAGTAAATACAAACATCTCATAGAGCATGCCATCACATTACCATGGTTGGGTTTTAAAAGAATCGAGACCAAATAACATCAACATGCCATCACATTCGCATAACTCCCAAGCCTCTAGTAGACATCCTAACTGGTCAACACTCTAGGACCACCCAAACCCCAAACATGGATAGCATAAAGAACAAGATACAAACACATATTTTAGTTTTCTTTCGCAATCACATGGTTAAGCCAAATATTAGGTTTCAGTTTTCGTTTTCAAGTACATTTCAAGTGTATAAGATTCTTCATTTAATCTACAACTCAACCCATTTATTTTTTTGAATAAAACATAGAATTATCCCTCCATTATTTTAAAACAATTCTCTAAAATAATTAGAAGATAATTATTTACTTATTTAAATCATTGAACTAGTTCCCATTGACTTTTAGATAAAATCATTCACATTACTCAAAACATTAGAATAATACTTATCAACTTTCAAATAATTAGTTTACAATTTCCTTTAAACACTTCAAGGACAATCATTTATTTAAAATAATCCTCATTGATTTTAAGTAAAATCAATCTCATTAATAATTCAATTATTTAATTCCACTTATTAATATCTCTTTTCTTTTAATTTGCCCTCATTTAAAAATCCATTTACTTAAATTGACTAATAATTAATTACACTTCTTCTACTATTTGTATCACCTAATTTAGTGTTGTAATATGAATACTAACTATTAAACGAAAGCATTAACAATACTAAAAATAGGTAAACACTTAAGATAGGACCAAAGAAGACAAAATTGAGGAAAGTAGACCAAAGATGGTAAACTCCTCAAGTGCTTCTCATGATGACGAAGCTATGTCCCTGATGGATAGCAGATGTATGCTCACGATGTGCTCAAGCTCCAAGTGGATGAGTGATAACCAAATATGGGCGTGGATGAATGATTCAACAATGAAGGTATGGAGGGGTTTCAACATTATGATGGTATTTTGGTAGTTTTTAGGCTCTCAAAATAGCATTATAAGTTTGCTTGAAAAGTGGATGATGTTTGTGAAGGGAGAGGCTTCTATTTATAGGCCACGGGGTAGAGGGATGGACGGTCAAGATGCAAGGATGGCAAGATGGTGAGGGAGGTCTAGGATGCACTCAAAGGGGAGCACATGGATTGTGCTTGTTTGAAGCCAATTAGGAGGTGACACATGTCACAGGGTGATTGGATGTGAGAGGGTAGGATATGGGTTGGTCAAAGGAGTAATGAGGGAGGTTGAGCCACAAATGGGGATGGTTGGGTCATAAATAGAGATGGTTGGGGGGAGAATGAGATTGTTGACTTTGGCTTGGGTCATAAATGTTGGAGGGTGAGGGGAGAATGAGATTGTTGACTTTGGCTTGGGTTAGCAAGTCTTAACCCATGTTTATGATTGTGCACATGATTAGAAGATAATTAGGTTTGGATTAGAGGGGGATTAGGGGGTAAGTGGCTTAGATTTGATGGGATGGGTTAGTTAGGTGTCTAAGTGAGGTTAGTATGTGTGAATGGGTTGGATTAGGGGTTAGGATAGGGTTTAGGGAGGCTCTTAGGATTTTAGATATTTTATTAAATGATTTATTTAATAAAATGGGGATATAGAATTAAATTAAATAGATTTAATGACTTATTCAATTTAATAGAAGAATTGGGATTTAATTGATAAATTGATTTTGGGTAATCATTTGATTTTATCAATTGGACTATAGTTAATTAAATAAATTATTTAACTAGGGGATGACGATTAATTAAATAGTAAATATTTAATCAATAATTTCCTAGGAGATGACTAAATATGATTACCTATTGATGTAATCAGATTTAGGTGTCTACACTATTAACTGGTGTAGGAGCACTAGGGCCAAGGACAAAAGGCCTAGAGGAACTAGGGTCACTAAATAGATCCTAGGGGGATCAAAGGATGAATATGACCTTGAAGGTTCATTTGATTCTAATAATCCACAATTGTCACTTAAAAATGTTTTGTTTATGTTTTAAATGTTTTGATTGATCACTTTGTAAAAGGATCAATGATGTAGCTTTAATGGCATTTTGGGAGTTAGTGTACCTAGGGTTCACTTCGGGATTCTAAGGTAGATGGGTTATTTAAAGACCTTAAAAGGTTTAATTTATTTTAATATGGAAAGTAGATCCATTATATGGTGTCAAATGCACTTGAAGTGCCTAAAAATGTAAATTGCCAAAAATTGGCAAAATGAAGCCTAGAAGGCTCGTAGAGGGTTTATGGGATTTAAGAGTGGTTTGAGGATTTAAAGTTGGGATAAAACTCTTGAAAATAATTTTAAATATTAATAAAATTTATAATTATGTAAGTCTATCAAAGTTGACAACCATGTTGTCAACTACACAACAAAACATTCAACTAAATGTAAATAGTCATAACTGATTGCAACTGGTTAGAGGAAGT